>JAPQWV010000323.1:0-12500 GCA_027422505.1 Craterostigma plantagineum | reverse complement strand
AAGGTTTCAATTTCGAACCACCGATAATTTTACGGAGAAAGAGATCTGAAGGTGTTTTGAGAACATATATATATATACTGTAATAATAAAAGAGACTCACAGGTGGAGTGATTCCTGGCAGAACTTGGGAGTGTGAAACCAAGAAGTCGCCGGAAGAAACAGGGCATGAAGTCTCTTGACAGAGATCGTGGTTTTCGGTGTAGACATGAAACCATATGTACGTAACGTCGACTACTAGTTTCCCGCCAGATATTGGCTCGGCTGCAAAAAGATCCGAAAATAAATATTTTCACAGAAAGGAAAAAAAATCTACACGCAAAATGCTCGGACCATTTGTGAAGCTCTACCATGAGATCATTAAGGTAACTAATTAATGAACTTCTTCTGGAAAAGGAAAAGCATGAAAGGGTGGGTATATGAGACATTGAGGACGACAATGAGAATGGTAAAATACTTGTGTTTTAAGCAACGGAAAAGAGCGTACAGAGCTATCTAGTAATATCCTGTCATCAATCACCCGAGGCTACGAGGTGGAAGTTAAGCAGCAGGTAAAATATGAATGGTATATAGCAACGATTATCAAAGGAGTGACAGGGGCAAAAGGGATCATTACAAGTAGTTGCAGAAATGGCAAATGTCGTGTTCTTCCCTCTGGAGATTGGATAAGGGTTAATCTCGAGCCCACTAACTTTCACTGGGTAGTCTGCCTTCTTATCTGTAATAGATTTAGACAAGAATCACAAAATTCATTGGAGAAACAATGAGCACAAAAAGTACATGCTGATTTTAGAACTCAAAAAACATCTATGATTTTAAAATACCACGAGAAATCAGAAATACTAAATCAAACTATATCTTTCACTCCACTACCCCAACTCAATGCTACGCAAGTCTGAACCAAGAATTGGTTGAAATTAGAACCACCGCAATAGTTCATAGTGAAAGAAGTGCCAAGAATAAAGAAACGAGGCAACTAAAATCATTTTGCATCGTATCCAACAACTCAGGAAAATGGACTAACACAAGAACCGAATTAAAAAAACAAGCAAGTCATGCATACTCTATCGTCTATCCTTTAACATACAGCTGTTTCTTTTTGTAAGGACGATCCAGAAAGTGGCTAACAATTAATCAATCGCGCAGCAAAACAAATGATATCCCGTCTCCAAATGAGCCCCAAAATCACACGATCATAAAGAAACCCCTAACCCTATAAAAAAATCCAGCAAAGCAAAAGCTCAACTGTCTCAAACTACAGGAGAAAGGCTTGAATCTAACCCCTTACAATCTAAAACACGGATGATAGTTTTACTTACTGCAGTAACTGACTTTAATTGACTTGGCAGAAGCCAAAGGTACCGACAGACATAGCGCGAAGAAGACAACACAAAGATACTTCATCTGTGCCATTGACAATGCTCGAAATACTGAATTACTCCTGCAATTATCGTCCAATGGATTCCGATTATACCTCTGATCGACCGACCTCCTACGAATGATCGGTGAATGGATAATATATTTTGTTGACTCAGATCGATCTCGGCCTGACCAGAATGTTCTATTTTAAATTTTAAGCCCATCTAATAATAAGCTCAATCTATACTCTGTATTCCCCAATCCAATAAAGCTTGGCTTGTTTACCACGGAAAGAATATACCATTTAAATATATGACTGTTTGAATTTCAGTATTGAACATTTTAGATATCTACGAAACTGTTATTTACGTACGAAGGGTTGATGAAATGCATTTGCTTCTGAATTTCAATATTGAGCATTCTATAAGGTGTAGATACTATTCGAGAAAAGTATAGATAAATACTACACGAGAAACATACAATTCCAGGGAAAATGCATCTTCTTTTGGCCTCGAAAATGCACGATCTTCTATAGGAATGCAAAGTAAAGGTGAGGAAGAGAGGTATTAACTTGAAGCTGACATTGGCTGAAAATTCTACCAGAGAAGATCAAGATAAATAATCAAATATTCAAATCTATTCTGGAACTTGAATCAATCCAATCGTCCATCGATCCATTTGACAGTATGACCTTCAAATTGAAGTACAAACATTCTCACGTTAAGAAATTTCGAGGATTTTTATCTTTAAATCCAAATTTAGACCATCTCCAACCATACTGCATAACTCAAAAAAATATCCGAAATCACTCCAGTCGAATCCAAAAATCAATCTCAAAATGGATTTGTACTTTCTCTCTCCTCCACTAAGCACATAGATGCGATTGAACGCATAATAGCGTTCTATATTTAGTAATTTCATTTAATGTCATTTTATTTGTTTAAATAATTAAAGTATCCTTATAAAAAAAATAAAATATATAAATAAAAGTTTTTAAAAAGTTTTTAGAATTATAAAATTAATTTTTTATTTATTTAGTTTAATATGTTATTAAAATTTTTTTTTTTTTTGAAGTTATAAAATATGTGGGCATTATTGAAAAATTGTAAAAGTTGGTCTAGAAGTAATATTTCAAAAATCGTCATTTGAGTTTAAAAATGAATTTATAAGTTGGAGAATAATTAATGTATTTTGCGTTTGAGAATGGTTCTTAGTTTATCGGTTTATTACGCTCTAATTGAACAACCTTTTGTCCGAAAAAGAGTTTGGCAAATAAGGACAGAATAATGTCTAGTAGGAAAGTCATGAAACCTAAGCACAAAACAACAAAAAAGTCGTCAGACCGCACAAACATACGTACAAAAGCATTACACATCACCAACTTTTGCGCTCCTTTTTTTCCCCCAACAAATAAATCTTTATACTACAACATTATCATTATTTTTCAAGCTTATTATATACAGATTTTCAAGTTCCAACCACCTAAAAAAAAGTCCCAGAAAAATGGAAAAGAACAACAACGCATCAACTGACGAGTCACTAGTCGAGCAATTCTGCAAAGCCTTCCACGATTCTCAGACAGAAAATAAGCCATCTTTCCTACTTCAGAAACTCCTGGGCTCGAGCCAAGCTCAGTGTAGGAGGATCAGAGAAGCATACATGAAACTCTACGGCCAAGACTTGGCTCGAACCACCCTAGCCGCCGACCAAGGGCTCGCCGGCGGGCTCGGTTTCTTCTCCGATCTGATGACCCATCAGTTCGAGCGAGACGTTATCATAGCTAGGGAAGCCCTCCATGGCTGTAATGCCAGCGTGGACTACGGCGCCTTGCTCGAACTCTTCGCCTGTCGGCGTTCGAGCCATGTTAAGCTAACACTACAAGCCTACCATGTTCGATATAGGGTTTCCCTAGACGTGGAAATCGCCAGCATTGAACCTCCACATTCTTACCAAAAGGTTAGCGTAGTAGAGTATAGGTTGGCTCAGCTTAAGTAAATTAAAGATTGTCTTTTTAATCATTTGAAACAAAAAAAAAAAGCAGATATTGATGGCGTTATCTGCATCGCACAAGGCAGACGATGCTTTTGACGATGATAATGGTGTTAGCGATCACATAGCAAAATGTGATGCTATAAGGCTATTTAGGACATCAGGCGAGGGGAGAGTAAGGCTGGGAACTGTTGATGAAGCTGTGGTTGTTGAGATTTTTAGTAAGAGGAGCATTGCACAGCTAAAGCTTATGTTCTTTTATTACAAGAGGATTTATGGACACAGTTATACTAGAGTAAGGGATGATATGATGAACCTTCCTTTTTTCTTTTTCTTTTTTTCCAAAAAGAAAAAGAAGAGATTTTTGGTATTTGCAGTTTCTGAAGAGGGAATGCTATGGAGAGTTTGAAGATGCTTTGAGGGCTGCAGCAAAATGCATATGTTGTCCAGCAAGATATTATGCCAAGGTACAACAACTTCCTATACTAAAGCTTAAAAAAATTCAATGCATTATATTATATACATGCATATCATTACATGACTATGGAGTTACTTTTCCCTTTTTTTTTTCGAAACATTGCTAGATTTTGCACGGATGTTTACGAGGAAAACCCGTGGATAAGAGAAATTTGACGCGGGTTTTAGTGAGTCGGGCGGAGGTGGACATGTTCGAAATTCGCCAAGAATTCAAGAATTCATTTGGGTTGGAATTGAGAAATGTCATATGTGAAGTTATAGCAGAAGTATGGTATAGAGATTTTCTTGTAGCATTGGCTTCCAAGCCTTGAGCCTTCCACATTTAGTTCTTATAACACATCTAATAAATAGCAATACAAAATTATATTTCGGAAAATAAAAATCATTCGGAAATCGACATTTACAAATTACATTAGTTTTATAATACATATGTGCGTGAACACGAAGTGGGGGATAAGTAATATTATTGAGAATGAGGAATTAAGTAGTCAATTACTCATATCAATAACACCATCTTTCAAGGTTGGTTTTGTTTTGTGGAGAAGAAAGAAGAAGAAGTTTGATCCATGGTCAACAATTATATTTCTTTTTTCATAATTTTTAGGTACGATTTAGTTTTATCAAGTTCACAATAATTAAAAAATTAGTATTAAAGAGGTGGAATTATATTAAGATGATTTCGAATTTGGATTCTTTGATTTTGTATTTTTATTTTTTATTTTTATAATATTTTTATTGTGGGTGGGGCGGACTACCATTTTCCTGGCGGGCCGGCCCGTTTTGACAGATCTATTTATAGTGAGTTTCAAAGTCATGAAATGTCTGTCTTGGAAAATAATGCGATAACAGTTTACAGCCTCAAACTAGGGTTCTGAGAGTCGAGAGCCAACGACGAAGAAATAGCAAAAGAGCCTTGCGCTGCAGATGAGTCGAAAAGTACAGCAAAAGGGTCGAAAGATGGTTTCGAAAAGTAAATTCTTTGAATATCTAGATATGGAAAGAAATGGAGGTTCTTCGACTGCGGAATTTGATCTGAGGATGGAGAAAAGATTAGCAAAGAAGCTTAAGCTGAAGAGCGGGAAAATCGGTGGGGTAGCAGATGACCTCGATGCGTTGCTTTCAGGAATACCATCAGTGTTAGACGGCGAAGGAAAAGGTGTTTCTGATTCTGACGCTTTGTATAGGAAGAGCAAGAAGAGGAAAGCAACAGAGGAGGATATGAATCATGATGATTTGGACGACGAAAGTTCTTTTAATCAGGTTGGTGAAGATATTGAAGAAGATGTTGACGATGAAGTATCAGACGATGAAATTTCATATGATGAAGATGTTGATGATTTTGGTGGTCCGATTACAGATGATAAAGAAAGTGAAGATTCTGATGAAGTTTCAATAGATGAAGCAAAAGAAGAAAGTGAGGAGGAGCATGAAACTGTGGATGCCATGGATCACTCGAAAGATTTGAATCGAAGGGAAAGAACTAAAAAGTCTAAGTTGAACGAACATGTTCAAAAGGATATAATGGAAAATAGTACCAAAGCTGGAGAAACTCATGCTTCTGAAAAGACGTCGGATAAATCTTCGAACACTGCACCAACAAAGTATGTGGCCCCTCACCTCAGATCTAGTAGTGGAACTGAATCTGCCGAACTTGCTCAAGTGCGTAGGCAGATTAGAGGTATGCGTTCAAATTTTTCATCTAATCTTTAAAGTTCTCGTCCTATGACTTTCCCCTCTTAAACTGTAACATGTTTCTCTTCAGGGCTTTTGAATAGGCTTTCGGAAAGCAACGTGGAGTCAGTAGCAGGGCAAATTTCCAGTCTATACAAGGTAAATTGCTGATATTAACTATTAAGCACCTGCCATAGTTTGTTGATGATGCTATGCTAATTGCTATGCAATCTTGGTAAACATATGCAGTCAGTGGGTCGTGCTGTTGGCTCTCAAATTGTATGTGAAGAAGTCGTGACATCATGTTCTGGAGGTCCTCGGGGGAATGAACAGTTAAGGATTCACTAGCTTTTTGTTAACTTTTTTTGTTGAATTGAAATCATGGTCATGTGATTCATTGTGAAGGATGACATGCTTTTACATGTTATTTACTGCCGTAAGTTTATAGAAATTCATCCTACATCTGATGCTGTGATTAGTGAAATATTATACATGTGGAGTCTTGTGTTGAGTTTACTGTATGTCTGAGATATGGGTTATATACGTAACTCAATGGTTCCTGTAAACGTTTCTGTTTCTTTTTCCTATTAATTGATTTCTTTTGTAAATTTTATTGACACGCCGATTTGTGCCTTATTTGAAGGTATGCTGCTGTATTTGCTGCATTTGTTGCTGGAATGGCATGCTCTGTGGGAATAGACTTTGGTGCCAAACTTCTCGCACGCGTCGCCGAATGTTTCGAGGTGTCTCTACTCTATCTTATATCAGATTTTAAGATGCAAAGTTGTTTATTTTGAGGCATCTCATATCCACTCGAACAATCTGTTCGAGCCACTTCTCATTGAAGTCATGTTCACTTCCAACAAAATATGCTTTCATTAAAAACTTGGGCGATATAATTTCTGCATTGATAGTTTCTGGATTTTTCATTTGATTGACCTAAAGGCTACTTTCCTGTTTTATCTTCAGGAGGAGTATTTGAAAGAGGACAATCTCTCCTTGCGGAACCTCACCCTTCTTCTTTCCTATTTATATGTTTTTGGAGTTTGTTCAAGGTAAATTAACAATATTTGGGCATCAAAGGTCGCATTTACTCCTTCTAGTCCATGGTCTTCCATTTCCTATTGCAATTGTGAAATGAATTGAATAATTTGGGCAGTATAATCAAGACTGTGTTATGGATTTCATCTCAAAATATCTCCATATCAACATGTTGCAATGTTGCTTTTCCTGTTTGAATTCTACATTTGAAATGACATTTGATTAGTTAGTTGCCTTATGACTGTATTGATGTGCCTTATTCTATTTTTTTTTTTGTAGTGACTTGATTTATGATTTCCTGATAATCCTGGGAAAACGGTTAACGGAAGTTGCTGTTTCTACCGTTCTGACAGTTTTGAACTGTAAGTTTGTTATTAGTACGCGTTCACATTTTTTTAATTTTCTGCACAAGTTTTATGCATGTCGCTGCTAGCATTCGTAATTTATATAAAATACTTTAATCTATTCAATGACGTTTTAGCAAGTTGATGGTATGTCCAAATTAGTGAAATCATCTGAATACTGAAGTGTCAGATGACATTTACTGTATTTGATTTCATTGCATTTTCAAGTTATTTTTTTTTAACCGTGGCTGTCCTTTTTTCTAGCAATACTCTATATTCTTATGGTGTTTTTCCTCGGCTATTGTTTAACAAATATTTGCGACAGGTTGTGGTATGAAACTACGAGGTGATGATCCCATTAGTATGAAAAACTTCATTGCTAGCGTTCAGAGCAGGGTTAATGAATGGAAAGCCTCCTCTGGGAATGAGCAATCAAAAATTAACAACAAAAGGGTATTGTTATTTCTCCACCGAGCTATTTAGTAAGTATTCTAATGTATATGATTTGAACATTTCTCATAAAGACCATCTTCGACAGCTAGAATTTATGCTTGAGACCATATGTGATATCAAGAACAACAAGAAAAGGCACAAGTCAGATACCGTGCAACACACGCGAATAAAGAAGTGGTTGCAGAAGGTTCGTATAAATCTGTATACTTTCGTAAGGGTGTGTTTGCTTCACAAAAGTATCTATATTAGGCCCGAACCTATTTATTCTGTAACTGCAGTTAAAAGTAGACGATATCTTGATACGAGGATTAAAATGGGGCAGACTTATTGATCCCAGCAAGAAAGGCCAGTGGTGGTTATCTGGCGACATTGCTTCAACTGCACCCAACATCGAAGAAGTTGCAGACAAGATAGACAAAGAGATCCTCGAAACCAAGAAAATGTTAGAACTCGCCGCTTCACAGAGGATGAACACCGACGCTAGACGCGCGATATTTTGTGTAATAATGAGCGGAGAGGATTACATAGATGCGTTCGAGAAACTCTTAAGGCTGGACCTCCCCGGAAAACAGGTATGTGTAGATTCATTGCTGCTCATGGCATGCGTAGTTTTATTTGTCTGAGTGTACTGATTATTGTTGTTTTTTTTTTTTTCCGCTTAGGACCGAGAGATTATGAGGGTACTCGTGGAGTGTTGTTTGCAGGAGAAAGTATTTAACAAGTACTATTGCCTCCTTGCTTCTAAGCTCTGCAGCCATGACAAGAACCACAAGTTCACTTTGCAGGTCGGTGTTACATCTTTCCATGTCTATGTACTTCCGAAATAGCCCCTAAAAAACCCCTAAAAAATTTTCCAGTTGGAAACATGCTGACTTGTTGAATGCCATTTTTACCCTGCAATACCCTTTGGCTGCGATTCAACCGAAGGGAAAATCATTGGATTTCGTTGTTTTGACTCTCAGTCGAAAACTAAATTGAGACGAACAATATGATGCGTCGTTTGGCTGGCGATTTTAAGCACTTCAGCCTGATTTCTGATCAATTTATTGCACGAAAAGGTCGCCTATTTCTTACATTTATCCCAAGTAGGGGACTTTTTAAGCTATTTCTGATACTATGGTGCTGATTTTGCTACATTTGGATACATATTATTATTACAAAACCTCTTTTATCATCTTTTCCTTTGTCAATCTACTACGCATATGCTGCAGTACTGCATATGGGATCATTACAAGGAGCTCGAATCCACGTCGTTGATAAGATCGATGCACTTGTCCAAATTCACTGCAGAGATGGTACTCTCTTTCAGCCTTTCTCTCGCGGTTTTGAAAGTGGTCGATTTCTACAACGTATTAGAATTGAGTCCCAAGAAAATCATGCACTTTCGCATGCTTTTCGAGGCCCTGTTATTCGAATCCTCGGAAAAGCTCGTTTGGAACGTTTTTAGTCGAATCGCTTTGGTCCCCGAGTACGAAAATCTGAGGGGCGGGATCGAATACTTCATGACGAAGCACGTCTTCGTGGGGCGTGGGGCTTCGAATGGTAGTGGTAAGCTCAAGGTTGCTCGTAAAGCACTCAACAATGTCGAAGGCGTTGTTTTGTGAAGTAGCTTTTTTCTAGAGGGCTTTTTTTGTTATTCTTATTTTGCCGTTATTGCAATTCCTTCCTCGATTGATGTTGCCTAATTTACGTATCATTATATTACGCTAATGAATAGAGTTGTTGACTGTGTTTTTACATTGAAAATGCATATGGAAGTACCTTACTCATATGGGAAACGCTACAGCCTACAAGACAAATGATTATATTATTTTCCTCCCACACACAACATTGAAAGATAGTCCTTACATTTCGACGTTCTTACGTCTCGATTAAGTTAAATTTTAGTTGAATTTGAATGATTATTGTCAGCCTTGATACCACACACGGGAGACACGTCTTTTTCTTTTTCTTTAAATTTATTTTTAACAGAAAATAATCCATACATAACATAGTCTTCACATTTCGATTAATATGAAGCCATAATCTTCTACGACAAATGATGGGATTTAAATCATGTGAACGCGGAATGAAAATTATGATATTACGTAAAAAGAAGAGAGAGTTTAGACTTAGAAAGATGTTAGATATTCCAGAAAAAAACGAAAGAAGAAAAGAGAAATACCAAAAAGAAAAAGGGACGAGGCAGAGAAAACGATTGACATGAGAGATATAGTGTGATGGCATTGAAGCTATAGACAAAGGCCATGAGACCATTAATGGCCGCCCATTATTACACTCTCAAGCCTCATCTCACTCACTCAAGTGATTGAATACATAATTTAACTTCGCAAAACCCCCTTCTTCAATGTTGTATAGAAAGTTAATAAGCCCTTAGATTGTATGCTATTGCTAGCTATATCTACCAAGTTGCATGCAACGTTATCATTACACGCATGTTAAGAAAAAAAAAAAAAGAAGAGACAAAAAAGGGACATAAAGTGGAAAAAACCAGTCGTTTCGATTTTTTTTTTTTTTTTCATTTGGAGTTATTTTTTAAGGTTCAAGATATCTTTTTAATTAAGGCTCAGACTCTCATAGGAACTGTCATGGTATGTCAATTTTAATTATGATAATGTACATTGTACCCTTATTTTATTGTCTATTTTTTAGTTATTTAATACTCTTTTTCCAAGTTAAGAAAAAAGGGACGTGTCTTGCTCAATTTAATGTTAAACAATTGATAATTTGTTAGAAAAATAACCAACTATCTCACTTCATTTCGATAACTAAGATTTAAAATAATAATAAAAGTATTATAAAAAACTATCACACCGCATAAGTTGAATAAACTGCATTTTCTTCCACAAAGTATTGACTTAGGGTGTGCCCTAATTAACATAATTAAAGTAACATGACCTTATGAATACATTATTGTTTAATCTATTTCGATTTATTTTTTTATTTTATTTTATTAAGAATATCTTGAGATGTTCGTCGAGACAAATTTTCGAGTTATTTTAAAGTGTGAAATAAAATAGAAAAAAAAGGATAAGAAAAACAAAATAAAAAGTTGAATAGGTTGAAGGTTATATAGTCTAACTAATCTTGAGAAGATACCATTTATTCAGAAATAATATAAGGAAATGGCATCAAATTTTTTAAAATTGGCAACCAAAATCATCACGTCCGCTCGAAAAACATATTTTTTTGTCGATATAATATATTATCCTGGTCGGGGGTTGGAGTTTGTGGATTTTTAAGCCATGGCGGCGCCGTCAAAGGTCCAGAAACTGCAAAAAGACGACCTAATTCTAGTAAGGAGAGAAAATCAGCCGCCGCCGCCGTCGTCGACGAGATATATTCCCATCGAGTTGATAGAAATCATATTATCAAAGCTGCCCATCAAAGACGTCCTCAGGTTAAAATCTGCGTCAAGATCATGGAGCGCGAGTATACCCAATCCTCGATTCTCAAGACTTCACCTAGAAAACGGCCGTCAAATCACAGACGACGATCGGAATCAGCTTTACGTCTGGCCGTCGCTTGAATCGGCGGCGATCTACCATCTAGGAAGGTTCGATTGGTCTACTAACACGTTCGAAGTCGTATCTCGCCTAAAGTGCCCGATCATCGTCCACGGCCCATCGCCGCCGCCGTTGTGCTTCTATAGCTCCTTCTTAACCCGCCGCCCGATCATCGTCAACGGCCCATCGCCGCCGCCGCAGCCGTTGTGCTCTTGCGATGGCTTCTTCTTAACCTACGAATCGGTGAGCGGATCGTGCCTTGTGTGGAATCCCATGACTCAATCGAATTTTTCCTTGGCTTACCCATCTGAAATCATGAAGGGTCCCCACGAAACCACCCACGGATTGTGCTACGATCCTTTGGAGGACGATTACAAGGTCGTTTTCATCAATCGGGTGTCTATTCTTTACACTGTCTTCTCTTGCAGAAGCAATTCTTGGACAGAAACGGAAAAGTTCCCTTACCCAAGAGCACCGAAATATCCTGGGCACTCCGTCGGAGGAATTCCTTACTGGGTCGTCGGCACTGACGACGTCAGCGTCGATTGCATAGCCTATTTCGATGCAAAGGACCGCCGATTCAAAGAGCTGAACAAGCCAGAGGAGTTAGCTAGAGAGTATTGTTGGCTTCGATTGACTGATTTTAATGGAAGGTTGTGTCTTTATGCGCAGGAGTTTGAACGTATAAAAGGAATATGGGTGCTGCTAACGCAGGAGAATTCTTGGAAGAGGTTGCCGTTAGTAAAAGATTCGGTGGGAATGGAATGGTGGTCGATGATGACGATGAAGAAGTTGCTTCTTACAGAAGATGGGAGTGTTCATACCTCATATGTGGACTCCACATTTATTGTCCCTCGTTTTTTAATACTTGATCATAAAGATAGCAGCAAAGTTTGTAGGTTTACCGGTCCTAAGGAGATTGCTTCCCAAGTTATTGCCGTCAGAGCTACTTTGGCGGTCTTACCTTCGCCCTAAACTATCATTAATTTAATCTCTTCTGTGTGTGTGAAGTATGGGTGTGGGTGAAATTAGTTAGTCTCTTTCTAGTACTTTTGGCACCATCGTACGTATGATTTAAT
The DNA here is from genome assembly GCA_027422505.1 of Craterostigma plantagineum. Lineage (NCBI taxonomy): Eukaryota > Viridiplantae > Streptophyta > Magnoliopsida > Lamiales > Linderniaceae > Craterostigma > Craterostigma plantagineum. The sequence goes on along the minus strand of JAPQWV010000323.1, from coordinate 584 downwards.
ATTTTGTGTTGCTTTTAATTTTTAAATTTATTATCTATTGCCGATGAGATAAAATTTATAAATATAAAAAGAAAAATAATGTTTGGTGGTGTAAGTATGGTAAGTAAAAAACCTGAAAGTTATTAAAGAAATTAAAAAAAATAGAGGGGCTAAATTGCAAATAAATTTGACAGACTAAATGTGTCAGTTTATAACCACACCACACCCCTTATATAATAGTATAGATAACTACTTCTGTTTTTTAGTGGGATTTTTAATTGGTTAGGCGTATTTTAAACTACAATTAATAAAATAGGGTTGTTTGGAAATATATTAATAAAATAGTGGAAATCGTTACCTGTGGCAGCGACGTCGAGGCTATTGCCAAATGCCAGGCGCCAGCGATGGTCGCTTAACTAACTTAACTATATCTTAATATTTAATTAATAAACTACATAATGTGGAACTATTAATAAAATAGTTTACTAATTAAGAACTGAATTATGCTTAAGTAATTAAATGATATGAGTTGTCAAGCACTTGTTCACTTTGCAAGATATGAGGTGTAATGATGTTTACGAGTGTTTTAACACTTGACGGGAGGA